>CAUYLG010062315.1:0-10284 GCA_963573385.1 Cacajao melanocephalus
TCAAAACAGCATGGTACTGGTACCAAAGAAGAAATATAGACCAATGGAACAGAATAGAGGCCTCAAAAGTAACACCACACATCTACAACCATCTGATCTTTGACAAACCTGACAAAAACAAGCAATGAGGAAAGGATTCCCTGTTTAATAAATGGTGTTGGGAAAACTGGCTAGCCATGTGCAGAAAGCAGAAATTGCACCCCTTCCTGACACCTTACATGAACATTTGATGTCTAGACTAGATGTTGGATTCCTTTCTTGTGGGAGAGCAGATTAACAGATCATCTGCAGACTGTAGAAGACCCACTGCCCCCCCTTCAAGAGTTAGAACCTGTAAATCTCTAGACAGGGCTTCCCCAAACAAATGGTGACTCTCTCTGTAACCTTGTGGAAGCACTGTCCAGGTGAGCATTGAATTCTTTTTCATTCTCTCACTCAAATACAATAAAAGTTGGCAGGATGTGTCTATGGGGATACAAAAGAAAGCATCTTTGAGATCTAAGACTGAAAACCACTGAGCATCTAGAGGTACTTCTCTTGGAATTACATATGAGTTGGGGACCATTGGGTGTATTGAGACTGCTGCCTCAATTATTAATTTGCAGGTCCTGGACTAGCCTGTATTCTCCATTGCCCCATTGCTCTTTTTAACAGGTAAGATGGAGGTGTTACAGGGTGAGTTACAGGGTATTAAAAATCTACGCTTTACAAATTTTTCAATCAGGGGTTGAAGCTCCTCTTTGGTCTCTGGCTGAAGAGGAAACTGCCTTCTACAGGATAGCAGGAAGATCCTTGAGCTGAATTACTATAGGCATTGCCATTACGGCCTTTCTTGGTAGTCCTGGGGAACAGACCTCTGGACTAATGGGAAGGTCTGGGCACAGTTCTTAAGAATGTCTGTATGTATATGTGTGTCTGTGTTGAGGCCTAAGACTGTATTTGGAAAAAGACGTTTTGGTCCTGAAGGAAAGGTTATCCGAGCCTCTAGTCTGAACAAAATCTCTCTACCCAAAACAGGGCAAAGGAGATTGTGGCATCACTAAAAATGAGTGAGAAAAGACAGTTGCCACACACAGGCAGCACAGAGGAGGAGTAAACTTCCAGGTTATGAGTGCCCCATTTACCCCCATCAGCTGAGGGGATTTGGAGAATAATTGCCCGGTAAAAGAGATAAGCATGGAGTAGGCCTCTCCTGTGTTCAAAAGAAAACTGATATTTCTACCTACCACATCCAAAACAGCCCTTGGCTCCATCACTACGATAGTAATGTTTGATCCAGGAGCCAACCAGAGCATAGGGCCCCTTCAGCTCAAGGCCATCAGGGATTGGGATTCTGTCCCAGGGTTCCTTCAGTGCTCAGGGCAGTCCCATTTCCAGGGGATGAGCTTGTGGCAGAGGGGCCAAGCTGTGCAGAGTTCTTTTCCATCTGTCTCATTGGGGAAGTTGGCCTTCCAGTGGCCTGGCTTCCCACACTGATGGCAGTTGCCTGGGAAGATATATCAAGAACAAGCTCAAGGAGCTTAGCAGACTTGTAGGGCAGCAAGTAGTTAGAACTGCTGCTTTTCCTTTTGCTTCTCCTTTTCCTGAGCCCTTTCCTCTTTCACTGGGTCCTGATTGTAAAAGACTAAAGAAGTTATTTTGAAGATGTCAAGCATAGGGGTATTGGGACCCAGTGCGAGCTTTTGGAGTTTCCACTGAATATCTGGGGCTGCCTGAGTTAGAAAATGGTCTTTTAGAACCAGTTGACTTACTGGTGTCTCTGGGTCTATGTTAGTATGTTTCGTTAGAGTCCCTTTTAGCCTCTCTAGGACAGCAATGGGTTTTCAAGGTGGGCTTGGTCTATTAAGGTCAATTTATTAGAGTTCATAGGCTTTGTTCTTCTAGCTTTCATTCTTTCTGCCAGAAAGATGAACATGTGGTCCTTTGCCCATATACCCACCCTAGGTATTGTAATCCCAGTGAGGTTGACCCGGGAAACTGCAGTAGCTCCCACAGGGCAGCCACCAGGGACCATCATATGCATTGCGTTTGCAAATTGTTGGCCCCTCCATAATGAAGTCATATTCTCTCTTAGACAGTGTTTTCTCTAGTATGACTGAGAAATCCCTCCCAGTGATTTCAAATGTTAAGCCCAGTTTATGGAACCTTTTGATGTATTTGTCAGAGTCCTTTATAAACTTTCCAAGTTCTGTTTTAATTTGGCTCAAGTCTTGCAAAGTGAATAGAGTGTGGACTCTAGTGGGTCTACTGGGGGCACTAACCACTTGAAGGGGGCATAACTTAAGGGGCTGATTTCCAGAGGATGACCTCGGGTAGAAAGGGGAAGGCTCTGAGGCTGGGAGATTTGGATATAACAGGGTAGAAAGGACAGTGGGGTTTGAGCTAAGCTCTGTTCTTGGTTCCTTTGGGGCTTCAGCCCTGGGTAAACTTAATAATGGGTCTCCTGAACCAACTGAAGGGGGCTGCCTGATGATGGTTATTACCGTAGCGGGATCTCTTTTATAAGCCTGACAAAGAGCAGGGTTGCTTTTTAGGGCATAAAGTCCTGTACATAGGGGTTCTGTCCATTCTTCCTTCTGGTAGTAAAATAAATCTATTTGACAGAGCATATTAAAATTTAGGCTTCCACTTTCCAGCCAAAATTCATTATCATAAAGTTTGTATTCAACACAGGCTGTGTTACAGAAAAATACCAGCCTTTTCCCTTTTCCAGTTCTCAAGAATACATGCGAGGGATGTGCCCTGTGGTATGGAGCCATGGTTTTCCCAGTTCTTGAGGATGCATGGTAGGGGTGTGTCCTGTGGTATGGAGCCATGATTACCCATCCACAAAGACAGAGCAGAGGAGAAAAAAAGAAAAAAGAAGGCATCCCCTATTAGTTTTATGTTATCCTTAATAGGTTGTCCCCATTTGTGACTTGGGTTCTGGAATGAACCTGTCTTACCATGTACCTTTATCATTTCCCATCTGATCACAATTACCCGAGAACAGAAGAGATACCAAAGTGAACAGTGGGCCCTGTCTGGTTCTTCCTTGAGGTTCTAAATGAAATGGTCTTACCATATACCCCTAACCTTGCCTTCACTTCTGTTCTAATGGAAACCTTTCAGCCTGGGACCGACCTTCATCTCTGTCTGGCCAACATCCCTGTCTCCATCACCTTACAGTGACTCTTGCTTGAAGCGTTCCAGCAAGAAAATGATTACCTCTTTTCTTAGATTCCCATTTCCCATGGTCTTTAAGAAGATGAGAATCCTGTTTTTCAACTAACGTCCAAAAGGGAGTGAACTTCTCTCCCTTTGAATGTGACCTTGAATGTCTTGATGCATGTTGGGAGGGGCATGGCAGTGATTAGAGAAGTGGAGGCTATAGGAGGAAATAAGAGGAAGTGAGAGGAAAAACTCACGGAAAGCCTTCATATACTCACAAAAACAGCAGCTCTTAGATTAGAGAGGGCAATGCTTATTTGCCCTCTTGACATAAAGTAGTAACCTCCAGAAGCCTTGGGGCTTGGGATACGAAGTCACAAATGACAAAGGAAGAATTTTCCCTCCTCCAAAAGGGTGCTAACTCAAAAAAAGCAAGTAAATGGGATTCTTAAAGGGCCACAGAGTGAGGCCCTATGCAGACAAACTCCTACAAAAGCTACCAGAAAATTTGGTCTTAAGGCATAACAGGAACAAAAGCATTTGAAGCTGGCAGAGCCATAGTTGCAATTAGTATCTGTCCTGGCAGTGTGCTAGCAGACAGGGGCAGGATTGGAAGCCAGCTGAGCTGGTAGGGTAAAAACAAGTATAACTTTTAGGGAATATCTACAAGTGAGTCAGTGTCTTTGCTGCTGCACAAACGCATCAAGAGCTGAGAGCACATGAATAACACGAAGTGAGTGTTTAAGAAGTCACGTGGCATACAAAGTGAAAGCAAAGAGGAAGATTGGCCCCTGAGGCAGATGGTCCAGTGGGTGCACAAGACCATTTTAGAATACTCACAGAGAAAACAGGAGAATAGTCTGGGCGCGGTGGCTCATGCCTGTAATCCTAGCACTTTGGGAGGCCGAGGCAGGTGGATTGCCTGATCTCAGGAGTTCGAGACCAATCTGGGCAACACAGTGAAACTCTGTATCTTCTAAAATACAAAAGAAATTAGCAGGGCATGGCGGCGTGTGCCTGTAGTCCAAGCTACTTGGGAGGCTGAGACAGGAGAATTGTGTGAACCCCGAAGGTGGAGACTGCTCTGAGCCGAGATCATGCCACTGCACTTCAGCCTGGGCAAAGAGAAAGTCTCTGTCTCTAAAAAAAAATTAAATAAATATGTAAACAAGAAAGAAGGACAACAGGTGGTGTGGGTTTGTGGGAGTTAGTTTTAGTTGATAAAGCAGAGGAAACCGCAGACATTGCAGTTTCAGGCTTTAGTCCTAACACTCTCACAAGCCTCCTGTCCAGGAGGGCCATTAGTGGCTCAGTCCTATTCCGTGGAGACTCCAAGGTCCTTTCCAATCCCAAGAACCACCCATAAGAGTGAGCTGAGAGATTAGCTAGAGGGAGCAGGGCTACTGTGGCCAAGAGGAATCACTCTGGGGGCTGGTTAATAAACAGGAGTGTGAAAGGGGAGAAGAAAATTATAAGGATTGAATATCACCAACCAAAAAAGGTAAGGCATATAGGTGTTTTACCACTGCGGAACGTATGTTACCAAACCAAATGTTTGTATGGAACGTATGTAACATACCAAAGTATGTTACTGAGAGTGAATCCATACGGTCTGCAGCAACCTCAATTCTTACTTTCTTGGTGAAAAAAATTTGACCAAGGAGCACCAGGTAGAGTGAAAAATTTCAAAGCAGGAGAAAAAGTTTATTAAAAACCTTAGAGCAGGAATAAAAGGAAGTATACTTGGAAGAGGGTGAAGTGGGCAACTTGAAAGATCAGGTGCCCAGCTTGACCTTTGACTTAGGGTTTTGTATGTTGGCATACTTATGGGGTGTTACATCCCAGCTCCTCTGATTCTTCTTTTGGGATATGTTGTCAGCATGCACAGTGGCCTGCTAGCACTTGGGAGGGATCACATATGCAGTGCTTTTATGGGAACAGTATGCATGCTCATTTGAGGCATTTTTTTCCTTACCAGTCAAATTGTCCCTACGAGGTCATATTTAAACTCTGCCATTTTGCCTCTCAGTGTGCATGCTTGAGCCTACTCACCCAACTACTGAGATCTTAAGGGGAAGTTGCTGATCATCAGCTTCAGATGTTTCTGTTTATTCAGAGACTGCCATTCGCTGGTTCTGGTTGTGACCAATTATTATTTTAGAAAGACAGTTAACAACTGCCTGACCATCATCTGATGATGGCCTGACATCTGACATTTCTGTTGTGTGTGTTTTGAGGTGAAGGGGCCTTCTCTTGCCCCGTTCTTTTCTGACTAGCTACCTACTGTTAAAAGAAAAACTATATTTGGATTCCATAACATGATACTCAGAAGAAATTTCAACCTCTTTCAAGACATTTATGAATCATCGACTTTTGGGGTTGTTCTACTAGGCTCATTTTAATGAAAGCTCTAGCAAGGACACAGCAGAAACTATTTTGAATTTGGGTGTGCCTCTTAAAAAGGATTGTCTTCATTTCAAGTAGGGTCAGTCTGGCCATTTGGAGATAAATATATACATAGGTTAGTGGCTACATCTCTCCAAATAGCTGCAACATCCGTTCAAATAACACATTTTCCATTTTCATTCCTCAAGTCACACTAATAGTGTGTTACAGGTGCTGCAAGATTTTTAGTAACATTATCCTGCTAACTTGTCTTGAAAGTATCACTGTATAATACATTGTTACTCTGAATTCTTAGTTTCACTTTGGTATAAAAGGCATACTTGCCTTTTATAGGCAGGTGTATCTTGCCTTTTATAAGCAGGTGTATCTCCTGCTTACCATCTTATTTTTAATATAGAATTAACAAGTTCCTATGCTTCTGTGCTGTAACAGACTCTTTACACAGAGATAGCAGGGTTTGTAGCAAAGAGTATACTAATAGTAGGGCATCCAGTAAGTCAATAGGAGGACACCTTCAAATCCACCTCCTTGAGGAATTCTGGGCTGAAGTTTTTATAGGAATCATGGAGGTCAAGGGGCTGTAGAATTGGGGATGTTGATTGGTCAAGGTAATGGGGATGAAATCATTGGGATGTATTTTTGGGGGAGTCAGCTTCTTGTTGCACCCTTTGGACATTAGCTGATGTCAGTAGAGTCCTTCAGACCAGCTGTGATCAGCAGGGTCCTTCAGACTAGCCAGTGCTAGTGAGGTCCTTCAGATCAGCTGAGTCAGTAGTTTCATCATATGGAGTATCTGAAAGACTATCTCAAAGGGAAAACGATGTTCTATAAAGTTCAAATTGTTATCTATACAATACTTAAGGGCAACTATAGTCTTGTAATGGGGTCTATGTGATTCCAGGACAAAACAGCTATGATGAAGCAGGTCTGAGAGCAGGCTGACCTCATGATTAATGCTGAATGTGCTGCAAGCTCGGTTTCATTTCTCCCCCTCCCTTTTTCCCTGAATAATTTTATAAAGTTTGTGTGGGTGGTTTCACTTTGATGAAGATAAATTTTAATATCAACTGGGTGAGACTCCTATATTACACAATCTTGAAAAAAATATGCTCATACTATTTTACCTGAGTAATTTTATCAAGTTTAAATATAACTGTTATGTATATCTATGCTATTAGATCATTGTTCTTTTTTTCCATTATTTACCAAACCAAGAATATCTTTCAACATAGTCTTTACATTATGATAATAGTATGTCTCAGAAAGTCAACACTTTAAAACTTGATAAATATAATTTTAGTTACCTCGCATCTTTTGAATACATTAATTACAAACATTAATCAAACTGTCTAGAGAATTCATGTTACATTTACTTACAACAATTGTTATAACTCAGGTTCATGGAATTAGGCACACTCTGATCTCAGTTACTGAAAATAATAAAAAGTCCTAGTGTCATTAGAATAGGATAACTGGGCAAGCTGATGAAACGTCCAAGTGGGCAAAGGTAAGATGATTTAGACAGGTGTCAGCAATTGAAAAAGTCAAATTCAGGAGAGAGAAGGGTATGGTAGAATAAAGATTGGTGAGAACCAATTCTTGAAGAGAAGGTGAGAAGAATGAATGTTCTGGGTAGCTGCTCTGTTTATAGAAAGATACATACCTAGTTGAAGGTAAAAAGTACAGAATTCAGCTCAAATGGAGAAATAACTATCAAAAGCAAGCAGCGTCAGGTTTCTAGAAAACGGGGATGTAAGTCATCACAAGATTCTGGACGTCAAGGCCAACTGAAATTGGAAAGGAGAAGCCAGATAGAAGCTTTTTCATTCTGATTTGGCAAAAATGGCATTTAAAAAGTGACGAGATGTTATAACATTTAATATCCAAGCATGACCAGGGCTTACTAACACCAGTCCACTAACAGTACAATGAAATGCAGGCCTCAGTTAAAAGGCTCGGGCTACTGATCGGGGGTGTACTGAGCTCCTGAACAGTCAGGAGAGCCAATAACTGTATGTAGCGACTTTAGGGCAACAGCTTGATATTGACCATGGTGGGAATATTTATTTCATGGAAACAGGTAAATGCTGAGAATTAGGACTCTTCTTTCCCCTAAGACCCTGTAGTCAAACACTTACTATCAAATTCCTGTTATTCATACAGTTGACCTTTTAACAAAGCAGAAGTTAGGTGCATGAAACTTACACTCAAACAAAAATCCACTTATAATGTTTGACTCCCCAAAATCTTAGCTACATCTAATAGCCTACTATTGACTGGAAGTCTTACTGATAATATAAACAGCTGATTAATACATATGTTGAATATCATGTGTGTTATATACTGTATTCTTAAAATGCAGGTAGAAAATGTTATTTTAAAAATCGTAAAGAAGAGAAAATATGTTTACAGTATGGTAATGTATTTATTGATACCGTAAGTTATGTTCTCTGTTCCAACTGAAATCATGAACAATCTCAGGTGCAGGCCTCAATCTAAGACAAGTAACAAACAATTTAAGCTTTTTTTTTTGTAATGTCATGACTTTTCTCTGCATCTTGGGAGCTTTTTCAGTATTAGTGGTCTTTTGCATAAATTCCATGGCATTATTTAAGGTTTACAGTGTTACACTAAATGTAAAAAAATTACAATAACTAGGAGAGATCACTTTTTACTGTAATATGCAATTTACTGGTGATAAACTGCTCACATGCAGATGATTAGTGACAAACGTCATTTTAAATGGACACTCAACATGAGCTTATCCCAATAGCAAGAGGAAGTGGCTACGTAATTATCACAGTAATACAATGTATACTATGGTGAATTTTATGCAGTTATAATTTAATATACATCTTTACATTTGTTTACATTTCCCTCAACTATGAATGGTGTCATGTGAGGTCTATGTATGTGTGCACATGTTTCGATAAATTTTAACCTTTTATTATAGATTTGTGCATATTTTATGGTGGCAAATAATAAAATAGACTAGGATCTACATATAGTTTATGCATTCATGGCATACCTAACATTTTCTTAATTAAAAAAAATTCCTAAGCTAAGGAATGTTATCTATAAGATTTTTTCAAATTGTGCAAATCTCCAAAAAAGTATCAATGTGTTTATTGAAAAAAAATCTGTGTACAAATGAACCCACAAAATTCAAACTCATGTTAAGGAGTCAAATGTACATGTTTACCTCCCCCCGTAAAGGTTAACTCAAGACCTGAGCCTACCAGTGAAAATCTTCATCTGCAATTCAAGTTTAGATGGGCTGCAATAAGACGTGATGTTTTCATCTCCCTAACTACTGTTTTGTCACACCAAATCAACAAGGAAATCTACAAAATAAGCATGTGAGTGTCTCATGTGAAACAAATCAAAGCAGAGTTACAAAACAATCAGAAAAATATTTTAAATCCCATTAACATTATTGGGTAATAGCAATAGCATGTATCTTTTTAACACACTAGAAAATTTGTTTAGACAGGTGATCAAGATAATTACATTTATAGTATTTTAAAGGTCAATTATTATCAGTGACCAAATTCTTTTTTCTTAAAAATACTTATTTTAAGAAAACACAGAGTTGATAGTTTGAAATCAGTATTTTCAGTTTTGTTTTTGTTTTTTTTCAGACAGAGTCTTCTGTTGCCCAAGCTGGAGTGCAGTGGCATTATCTCAACTCACTGCAATCTCCACTTCCAGATTCAAATGATTCTCCTGCCTCAACCTCCTGAGCAGCTTGGATTACAGGAATGGGCTACCACGCCCAGCTAATTTCTGTATTTTTATCAGAGATAGGGTTTCACCATGGTGATCAAGCTGATACCAAACTGCCAACTTCAAAGAATCTGCCAGCCTCCACCTCCTGAAGTGCTGGGATTACAGGCATGAACCGCTGCACTCAGCCTATATTCACATTTTCAATGAAAGTTGTCCTACTAGATTCTCTGAGATTAAAAACATATGTTTGTATAGTCAAATATATTTGGAAAATAGAATGGATATGTGATCCAAGATGGTCAAATAGGAAGAGCTTTGGATTGCAGTTCCCAGCAAAAATGCAGAGGTTGAGTGATTACCACATTTCCAAACAAATTTTTACTGCCCACAGACCAGGAGATTCCTGGGCAGAAAAGCGCCACGAGCCTCCAGCACTGTTTCAGCCAGCGCAGAGGGTCTCCACACAAAAACTCACACAAATCTGGGCTCCTTTTCAAAAAGCAAGTTCTTAATGACCTATAAAGAGACTTAGACTCCCACACAATAATAGTGGGAGACTTTAACACCCCATTGTCAATATTAGACAGATCAACGAGACAGAAAATTAACAAGGATATGCAGGACTTGAATTCAGACCTGGACCAAGCAAACCTAATAGATATATACAGAACTCACCACCCCAAATCCACAGAATATACATTTTTCTCAGCACCACATCACACCTACTCTACAACTGGCCACATGATTGGAAGTAAATCACTCCTTAGCAAATGCAAAAGAATGGAAATCATAACAAACAGTCTCTCAGACCACAGTGCAATCAAGTTAGAACTCAGAATTCAGAAACTAACTCAGAACCTCACAGCTTCATGGAAACTGAACAACTGGCTCTTGAATGTTGGCTGGATAAATGATGAAATGAAGGCAGAAATGAAGATGTTCTTCGAAACCAACAAGAATGAAGACACAACGTACCAGAATCTCTGGGACACATTTAAA